>JAWRYS010000883.1:0-27000 GCA_034769895.1 Magicicada septendecula
ATTTTTATTTTTATTTACTTTTTATATGTATGTAAGTATAGTATGTATATGTATATGTATAGTATGTAAGAAGAAACGAATAACTAAGGAATGAAACAATGTAACTAACTGCACAACGTACAACGTAACGGTAGACTGCAAGTAATGTAAGTAACTAAAGGGAACAAAGAGCTTTTTATCAGTGCTAACTGCATGTTGCTGATGGCGCTGCTTTTATCATTTTTCATCATTCGTTGTTAATGAACATTCTTTGTATTCTTGTCTACACGATAAACATAGTTTTGAAGAACCTAGTGTGTTTACCCCTTCTTCACACCGCTTCTGTGGGAGTAGGAACTGGCGGGAAAGTTGGTGGGGGACTTGGCGGGCTAGGGAACGCTGCGAGAGTTGCTTGTAGACAAATACTTGAAAAGACCCGGGAACAAAAAAAAAAAATAGTCTTACGTGGTGTTTGTGGTATGAGTAACAACATCCGGTGTACGTGCATATTGAGATTAGTGAGACAGTGGTAAGCCTACTGGTTGTTTGTTGTAAGTGTTCGACGTGTGCAAATATGTATTCATCAAGAGGAAAGAGAATTCTGGAAATGGTTGGACTACATGAGAATAAAAAAGCTCCTGATAAAAGTAAGTACATTATGAAAATGTATTACATTTAGAATAATACTATAATAATAACCAGAGTTTAATATGTATACTGAAAAAGAGATGTATTGCTTAGTTACTTTAATCTCATACTATTTTAAACACCAAGTAAATTACACTACATTAAACCCCTTTTCCCAAAAGTATGGTTAAATTAATGAAATCTAAATTATTTAGATAAACATACATTTGAGAAGTTAAGTTAAGTTAAACTGGTAGATTAACTTTCAGAACGGGTATTTTCTCTGATCAGTTCACAGCGGACCAAAGAGAGAAATAGGTTTATGGTAGAAAATATTAAAGGTATAATTTGTGAACATTACAACTTTAAAAGTCTTTCATGTGTTCAGTTTATGATTATTTATTAGAAAATAAAAAGCTTTTGATGGGAATTTGTTCATCTGATAAATACAAATGGCACCACAAAGACAGGTGAACATTTAAACAGCGAATCCGATTCAGACTGATTAGTATTAAATTAATTATTGTTATGATTAAAAATAAACATAGCAAATATTATTTTCCTATATAAGTTCCACTTCTAACTAATAGTTCTAACTTTTGTTTGTAAACATTTTCTTGTATCACAAAAATTAAATTGTACATTGTATAAACTCTGTAAATATCGGTATGGAGAACCATTAATGACTTCCATGTTCTAAGATTTATATTTAAAATCATTTTCGAAATGAAATATTTCATAGAAACTACTTCTTTCTACTTACTGCTTCAGCCTTAACCACAGTACTGTGGTCACTAACGTATACCACCTCACGTTATCGAACTCGATTTTCACTGATGATGGAAGTCGATGGCATTGCCGAAACGTCTGGTTTTGCAGAAAACATTGGTCTACGGCCGAACAGGACGGGAAGGAATTTTAACAACAAACTACTTCTTTGTTGCCGATAACGTAGTACATATATAAAAAATTATCCCCTCCCCTTTCAATTATAATTTTCATTTATAGAAAATTACTCCCACCCCGTTCGACTAGCCTCTTCATTTATACATATTTGATCTACGTTTCTACAGTGGATTATTAAGATCTTCTTATCAGGATACTTTATTTATCAAAATCAAGTACTTTACTCTTGTTACAACAAAAAATGTTTCAGGTAAACTACCCTTTCCCCGTAACAGATCTTCACCAAAATCAACAGGCCTTGAGTCCTCTACAACTCAGGCACATATGTAAAATATCGGTGTGAAGAACCATACATTACTTCCATGTTCTAAGAAAACGATCTTCACCAAAATCAATAGGCCTTGAGTCTTCAACAACTCACGCACATATGTAAAAAATTATTTGATTCTGTTTGAATTTACGGCAGTTATCATTCGTCATGAAAAAATTTCTCTTGTTACAACAGTAAAGGTGACCGGTAAGCTACCCCTTTCCTTAACCGCTCTTCACCAAAATCAACAGACATTCAGTCTTTTACAATTGATATATGTATGTAAAACATTATTTGATTCTGATTGAATTTACGGCAGTTATCATTCGTCATTGAAAAAATTACCCATGTAAAAACATAAAACGTTGCTGGTAAACTACCCCTTTCCCTAAACCGATCTTCAACAAAAACAATAGGTCTTGAGAACTCTACAATTCAGGGCTGTATGAAAAAACATTATTTGATTCTGTTTGAATTTGCGGCTGTTATCGTTTGCCATAATAAATTCCCTTGTTAAAACAAAAAACGTTGCAGGTAAACTACCCCTTTCCCTTAACCGATCTTCACCAAAAACAATAGGTCTTGAGAACTACTATTCAGAGTTGCATGCAAAAAATTATTTGATTCTGTTTGAATTTGCGGCTGTTATCGTTTGCCATAGAAAAATATAGGTATGGAGAACCATACATGAGTTCCATGTTCTAAGATTTATATTTAAAATCATTTACGAAATGAAATGTTTCCATAGAAACTACTTCTTTCCACTTATTGCTTCAGCCTTAACCACATTACTGTGGTCACTAACGTATACCCACCACGTTATTCCACTCGATTTTCACTGATGATGGCAGTCGACGGCACTGCCGAAACGTCTGGTTTTGCAGAAAACATTGGACTACGGCCAAACAGCCCGGGAAGGAATTTTAACAACAAACTACTTTGTTGCCGATAACGTAGTACACGTATAAAAATTATCCCCTCCCCATTCAACTATAATTTTCATTCATAGAAAATTACCCCCCACCCCGTTCAACTAGCCTCTTCATTTATAGATATTTCATCTACGTTTCTACAGTGGATTATTAAGATCTTCTTATCAGGATACTTTACTTTCAAAATTAAGTACTTTACTCTTGTTACAACAAAAAATGTTTCTGGTAAACTGCCCTTTCCCCGTAACCGATCTTCACTAAAATCAATAGACATTGAACACTCTACAATTTAGGGACGTATACAAAAACTTATTTGATTATGTTTGAATTTACGGCAGTTATCTTTTGTCATAGAAAAAATTACCCTTGTTATCACGTAAAACGTTGCTGGTAAACTACACCTTTCCCTTAACCGATCTTCACCAAAATCGATAGGTTTTGAGTCTTCTACAATTCAGGCATGCATGCAAAACATTATTTGATTCTGTTTGAATGTGCGGCAGTTATCGTACGTCATAGAAACAATTACTCTTGTTAAAACATTAACAGTGCCAGGTAAACTACCCCATTCCCTTAACCGATCATCACTAAAATCAACAAGCCTTCAGTCTTTTACAATTGAGGAACGTATGCAAAAAAATTTAATTCTGTTTGAATGTGCGGCAGTTATCGTTCGTCATAGAAAAAATTACCGTTGTTAAAACATAAAGTGTTGCAAGTAAACTACCCCTTCCCCTTAACCGATCTTCACCAAAATCAACAGACATTGAGATCTCTATAGCTCAGGAAGGTGTGCAAAAACATTATTTGATTCTGATTAAATTTGCGGCTGTTATCGTTTGCCATAGTAAAAAATTACCCTTGTTAAAACATAAAACGTTGCTGGTAAACTACCCCTTTCTCTTAACCGATCTTCACCAAAAAGAACAGGTCTTGAGTACTGTACAATTCAGGGTTGAATACAAAAAATTATTTGATTCTGTTTGAATTTGCGGCTGTTATCGTTTGCCATAAAAAAAATCTACAGACACACCCACACACACTTTTCGAAAAATGACTTTTTTCATGTTTTGAGTGTAGTACAATCAGAATCTGCAATAATTTCGAACACGATTTTTTTGCCAACACCATACTTCCATTTCCTTAAGGAACATGGAAGTAAAATTACCCCTTGTTAAAAACATAAAACGCTGCAGGTAAACTTCCCCTTTCCCTTAACCGATCATCACCAAAAACAAAAGGCCTTGAGAACCCTACAATTCAGGGCTGTATGCGAAACATTGTTTGATTCTGTTTGAATTTGCGGCTGTTATTGTAGCTTATACATTGGTCACCTATCCCTTACTTTCTTCTGTTAACTAGTAACAGAAGTGTAGTCATGCTTACTCACCTTATAGTTGATAAGCAACTTATCCTGTTAAAGGCCTATAAAAATATGTTTGTATTAATAAGTACAGTTAAAACAAAAGTTGTTAGTCACTTTTCTTTCCATAACATTTTGCAGAAATTATGTTTATAAGCTAACTTTAACTTGTCACCATTCCTGAATAGTGTAAAATAAAAGAAGGCTACTGTTTTCTTTTATTACAAGTCTGTTGTGATACAGTAAGAAATAGTATAACTTATGATGTTAAATATCAGGTATTAATAAAAATTCTGTGAAGTATCCATAATGTTTTCTACCCCCTCCACATTTCTCTTGTTTGTTATGGGTAACTATGTACCAGTTAAATCACTCAAATTCTATACCGATACCATTGTGTATGTCACTACAATGGTATTCACTTTTTTACATTACAGTAGGCTATTTACTGTAACTTGAATTAGGCTCTACTGAACATGTACTGTAAGTTAAGTTTGTGAACTATGTCACTAGACTGGAGTTGTGTTTTAGGATGTAGTGAAAAGTTAACCTAACCTTGGACTGCATGATCACTGATCTATTTCCAAATAAATGTAGTCAGTTACATATAAAGTTAATTAATTAATTAAGTAATTTTTAAAGGCATTTTACTTAACTTACCTAGTGAAGTGTAGTTAATTTATTTTAATTTACATTAACATAACTAGTTTTTTTGCCTGTCAGTGTATAATGGCTAGATACTTGACAGAAATGATACAGCAAGTGCCTTTATGTAACTTTTTTATCAAATAACTTCAAACACTGAAGGCTGCAATAATGAGTATTTCATGTGTCTGTATTATGTTTGCTTGATTCCAGGATGAATGAACCTTGTGTGTACAACAGCTTTTAAATACTGAATGTTTTAGTAACATACCTACTCTGTAGGTTGAGTAGTTTGGTTTTTCATTTACAATACTTAGTGTAAACCTTCATGTTGAACAGTTTTTCGTGTGACTAATAGTTAGGACTATATTAGACTGAAGCCATGAGTAAGTTTATTAAAGTTCCTTTATTAAACTCACTAGGATTGTAGTATTACATGTAACTCTAGAAAGTTAATATCGATTCATGTAAATCATGTAAGTTATGTTGAGAGTGACTTGGCTTAATAATTTGTTCCTTGCTACACCTTGCATGGCTATCCTTTCATATTTTTTTTCTGTTCTAGGAAGTGTGAGAAGAGTATTATTTCCCCAAGATCTCATGGATAATTTTTTGAATGATGTTGCAAACAAGACAAGCAAGGGCATAGATATGGTAAACAAAATCCTTAAGAGACATTGTACATTGGTAGCCTTAATTGTTTTGTCTTTTTAGATTTCTTATTTCTGGTTATTTATTGCAACAAAATAACGTTTAAAAGTTCACAGCCACTAGATGGCTTTTTTTATCATTTAACCTGAAACCGACAATTTGGTTAGGTCTATAGTTGCAATTTCTTGGGTTCAGAGAAAAGTTACAATTAATTAGTTATAGTGGTAATGAGAATAATAGTGGTAAATATTTTTGTAACATGCCACCTAAATTTGCTTGTAGATAAATAAATCTGTTGGTTTTTCATAAGGTTATTTTATATGTACCGGTACTAGCTTCAGTATCACACATACAGTAGAAATATCAATTATAATAAGTCTTTAAGTAACAGTAAAGAAAAGTTATGACAAAAAACAATTCCTTCTTCCGCTTTTAATTGAAAACTAAAACTATTGTCAGTACTAAATTTTGTAGGCTGTTTATAAACAGTAATGCAGAAACTAAAAAAAAATTGATGAATTCATCTACTTTGTGTTCTGTGGTTGCCTAGAGCATAAAAAAATGAGTTTGTGATTTTAAGGAAAGAATATACAGATTACTATTGTAGTAATAGACCCTACTGTTGTTTATTTTTACTGAGCCGTTCATGTAGTATTTTAATAAGGAGTCTGGTTAGACTTCTAAAAAAGATATGATTCTTCTTTCAAGGTATTTTGAATTTCAATAAAGTAACCTATAAAAATTAAAAATTTAAATTTAATCTGTCGCATGTAAGGTGAACCCTGTTTTAAAAAATAATTTTCATTCTTTACACTAATAATTCAGTTTACAGTATATAATTAAATATAATGTGTTAACATATAGTTTCATTTTCAGGGTGTAATAGTTCCAGATTTACCAGAAGGTGATTTTACTGTTGGGAATGATGGACAGTTATTGAAATTGGTGAGTTTCATACTATAAATAAAGACACAAATTTGGTTTCTGCTGTTTAATAATGTATGTTAGTTACAAGTATGTCCCTAATTATGGTCATATTGTTATATAGCATTAATGTATGAATATTAACTATTAATATTATACTTAGAAGGAGGCTGATAGCCACGAAATCTCTGCTTCGAGTTTGCAGCTTGATTGCGTGAAGAAGGTTTTCATTACCCTATAAATTTTTTGGGTTCTTATTGTGTTAGACTTTTAGACAAAGCCTGCTTCAAATCATTGTGACAGTTTTACTATTTTGGTCATGCATAACTGTATCGTTTAAAAAATTTTCATTGTTCCTTATTATGTTAGGCTAACTAAGAAACTAATTTTAGCTTTGGAAATATAATAATTAGTATTACAACTATCAGACTATTTAATTTTCCCATGGCTGCAAAAGATCAATATACTTTACCCTTTTCATCTAACTATGTCTGAAAGTCACTGTTTTCCCCTTTTAAGTCTACCAGTCATTTTGTTAGTGTGGGTTTGTATGATGAGGTGTGGCTGTATGCACCTTCTAATAGGAGAAACCATCCCCATACCCAAGACTGGTGTTGTCAACTTAAAGGGAGTTTTTGTGACCCTGGATACTGCATATTCTCTTACATTGACTTGCACAAATCTACTCAGATGGATTCCAGACTTTGTTCACAATTTGGTTATAACGTACATTAGCTTGGATGCTATTTTAAGCTTTCTTGTAGTAAGAAGTATCAAAGGGACAGTTATCCTAGTTTATTATTGTTATACTTTTTTTTCCACTGTAAAATCATGGTAGAAACCTAGGGTATTCATTTTTGCTCTCTTTTCAGGTTTCTAACACAGAGCCTGACATATGTTCTGATAACGCACGAGACAGGATAGTACCACCACCTGTAACAACTGAAGTAGACACAAAAGATTTACCAATAGATGTAGAAATGTACTGTGATAGTGAATCATTGATTGATGTTGAAAACGTTTCCGTTTTGTCAGGTAATTTATTACATTAAAATTTGTTGGGGAGATGCTAACACAGTTCTTTTATAATAATATTGATAAGAATATATTAGTCAACCAGGAACAACTGTAATCAACTGTATAGGACCCAGGTTGACGAATGTAATCCATTCCTTCTATTCAGAGATGTGGATGTAATGTATTAGGTTTTGTCATCGTGATAGTTCTGTCATGCATTGACAGGTGGGGGGGGGGGGGTTTCACACACTGCTGACTGAAACATGGTGAATAGACACTTTAAATTTATATTAAATACTTCTGTGTGAAAAACTGAAATTTTTTATTTGTTTGAAGTAGTGGTTATGTAGAACTCAGATGGCTAAGAAGTACATTATTTTATGTTTTACACAGGTAGTGACAAGAGTTGTTTTAAGTTTAGAGTGGCTCTGTACCAATTTTAGTGATAACTGTAATACACTATCTTCAGCTTCTAACAGAATAAGATCAAAACAATACTCATAACCAGCTGAATATTAAACAATTAATTGTAAGAGGTAATAATGGCACCTCCTCTTTCTAAAGTCATGACATAAGTGGATCTTTGTTACATCATGACAAAAGCACTACTCCTCACAAATCAGCAATGAGAAACCATAGCCCTTCACATGCCTCCCAGGATGACAAGATTACTACACTACAGTATATGCTAATGTACTATTTAAAGTATTGCCAGGGTTTGTTCCCAGTTTAGGTCCGTTGTTTGTATATTACTTATGTAACTCAAAAGTATACATGTTGAAAGTGTTTACTGTTACATTAAAAGTTTTAATATAGTATTCAATTAAAACTTCACAGTATATAGAATTTGTAGATAACAGTTTTGATTATTTCATGTATTTATTTTTCATTTAAAAATTGGTTTTTATTTTTCTTTCAAATTTTTATAAGTAAATAGCATTGTTTTTTAATATGGTATGGTTTGGGGGTGGATACTTAGATTTGTGTTTGTTGTATAGTTTTATATTCCCATTCATTGTATTTACTTTTATATTTTTTAGATCCAGTTATACAGTCTGCAGATCTAATAGAAGTACTGCCCCCAGAAATCTCAGGCTGCGCAAGATGTATACCATTCAAGGTGAGAGTTTTAGGCCCCTTTCCTCAAATAAAGTAAACAAAAAATAATTTTTTAAAAATTAATTATTTAATATTAATTAGCAGTCTTCAATTAATAAGACTGCTGTAACGTCAATCTTTACATATTTTTGTGTAGAATGCACTCTGAAGGGGTCTTGGTGTAACAACTGTGAGAACGTTTGTGCCAACTCTGTTACCATTTATTTCCAGTATTAATTTTAAGCTAAAGGATGTTCTAGTGATACATGAGCCTACCGTATATATAAACAAAAAATAATAAAAAAGAAAAAGCTAAGATTGTTGAGGATGGGACACAGTTGTGAAATAGTAATAAATATTAAATAATATATATATATTACATTTGATATTTATAATTAAATTTACCTCAAGATGTTATTTTTCTATTTGGAACATGTTTCGAGAGTTCCTGTTCTCTCATCATCAAATGTATTATATACATCAAGAAACGGACTGTAGCAGAAAGTGATTGAAAAAATATATATATATCTATATGTATATTTTTTACAGCTGGACACATACATAACAAGCACGAGGGATCAAGGATATTTGCTTGGCCTGTTCTTTTATAAATAACTTTTTGTTTTTCAAAATGATTAATTTTTCTAAATGTCTTATTAAATTCAAGTTCTTTTCAAACCTGAGCTTGCTGTTCCAGAGTTCAACTGATATGTACATATATTACAGTTGACCTTTTTTGAACTGTAAAATTGTAATGTTTTCTTTTTTCAGGATGTAAAAGAGAGAGTAACTGCTGGCCCAAACCTAAGGAAGCGAAAAACAAGCAGAAAGAATTGCTGCCCATTCTGTATGGTTCTGGTAACAAACTTCAGTAGGCACATAGTGCAAAACCATGGGTTTGAGGAAGAAGTAAAGGAATACTTATTGATCCAGGATAGTAATCGCACAGTACAGAAACAGAAGAGAACAACTTTAACGAATAAACTTCGAAAGAGAGGAAATCATTTTTACAATGTTAAAGTAACTAATGAAAAATCCGGTAAAGAGTTGCTCCCCATGAAAAGGCCTGCAAATCAGCTTTACCCTGTGACAAACATTACTCACATGTTGTGTAGATTCTGTCTTGGTTTATTCAGGAAGGAAAACCTGTATTTGCATCAGAAAACGTGTTCAGAAAATGTTCAAAGGGAAGATGATTTTGATAAGAACAGTGTACCTGGAGGTTCAGAGGTAAGAAATAGAGTGGTTAAGAGTGCTTCAGTTATGCTAACACCTGACATGCCCGAAGCAAGTGAGGCACTGAAGAAAATTGTTCTTCCTAATATGGCTCGAGATCAGATATCATTTACTGCTCAATCAGATCCCTTGATTCTCAACTTTGGATCCCGTTTCTATAAAAACCATAGAGATAGTTACCATAGAAACTATGTGTCGATAAAAATAAGGGACTTGGCAAGGGTTCTTTTAGCAATGAGAGCAATGAACCCTGACATTACATGGAAGACTGCTTACAGCCAAAATATTTCAATGACCTTATGGATGTGGTTCGTGACTTAAGTGGCTTTAATAATGAAACTGGAGATTGTTCAGTACCAAGTCTAGCACCTAGGTTGTGTTCTTCACTTAAAACATGTGCTGATATTGTTGTATCAAATCTTGTCAAAGATCCTAACTTGCTGACACCACAAAAAGATAACCCAAAGAAGAAAATGGATGACTTTCTTCATCTAATGAAAAAGGAGTGGAAAATAGAAATAAGCAGTAATGCAGAGAAAAGTAGAAGAAAGAAGAATGTGAGCAAGGAAGACATACTGCCTCATTCTGAAGACATTATTTTAATTTGTTCCAGCTTATCTAACATGTATAAAGAGCTAATCATAAAACTTGAACAAGAACCAACTGCTGATGATTATATAAAATTATCAAAAATCCTGATAGCCCATATAATTATTCTCAGTAGAAGGAGGCCAGGAGAAGTTGTGAGAGCTAGTCTTCTACATTACAGTACGGTGGACAACAATGATGAAATGGCCGCACTCAAAGAAAGTATTTTAAATGACAGCCAGAAAAAAAGCAGTAGTGAATTGCACGTATTTCACGTGCCAGGAAAAAACACAAGAAAAGTACCCTGCCTTTTGACAAAACTAATGAAAAAAGCAGTGGATTGTTTGTTGGCTTGTCGTAAGGATGCTGGTGTTTCAGATGACAATAACTTACTTTTTGCACGTCCATTTTGCTCTAGTTCTCATGATGGTACCAAAATCATAGATGAGATAAAAAGCAAATACAAACTTAAGAAACCACAACACTTTACGGCAACAGGCTTACGACACCATGCTGCTACTGTTTCTCAGCTCACCGAGAGAGATGACACCTACACTGAGAATCTTGCAAATTTTTTAGGTCATGATCTGGCAGTGCACAAACAGAATTATAAAATTCCATTAGCTCTGATTCAGAAAGGCCAGGTTGGTCATAAACTGTTACAGATGACAGTTAACAACAACCAGTCAGACACAAACATTTCACCAACAAGTTCATCACCATATTCCAACTATGCAAGTAATATAGACCATTTATGCTCATCAAAGGAAGACTCTACAAACAACAGTAATTTTAATCATGACATTAATCAGATCCCAAATAACCGAAAAAATGGAGATGACCACGATCAAGATTACCAGCCACCACCAGCATCAAATTCTAATTCAGACAGTGGACACGAAGACAGCTCGTTTTGTTCACCAAAAGTACTAACTAGGAAGCGATGGTTAGATGATGAAAAAGAGGTTATTTACGATTACTTTGGAAAAAATATAATAAAAAACACACAACCTCACCGAAAGGAAATAAAAGAAATGTACGAAAAAGAGTCGCGTCTTAGTGCCAGGACGCTTGGACAGGTTGTCACTTATATTAACAACATTTTTACTAAGAAGGTAAAAACAGACAGAGACAGAGTTTTGAGGGAAATAAAAAAAAAAATTAATGTAGGCCTGAAGGTCTAAGACAAAAGTGTTCCAAGTGTTAAAAGTTAAGTTGTTTATATTCATTTAAACTTTCACCATTTTCAAATTTGTTAATTGTTTTTGTCACATCCAATTGTAATAAATTTTTAAAAATTCCTACTTCTTATAGTCTATTTACTTATACTCTTGATTTTTTTTTTAAATACTATTGATATCACTAGAAATGAAATAACTGCATGTTTCTAAAATTCATTGCACTATACAAAGTTATTGGTTGCAAAAATGATAGGTAATTAGTTCTACATTACTTAAAATGTTACACTGATAAGTCATAATATAATTATTTTTTCGTAGCTTTTTATTTTCCTACCCTGTAAGTAAAAGAGGTACAGAAAATACTGTTTTAGGAGTATTTTTTAAAGAATGAACTAGATTTTGTATCTAAAAGTGAAATTTTTTATTGTAATAATTAACATTATTCTTATCTGGAGTGATTTAGCATAATTAAAATTGTTTAGCTCAGTCAACAAAACTGGGTCAGTAACATTTGTAAAACTAGATTTAAGACTTCCCTTATAATTCTCTGTTTTTATAAATCCTGTTGTTATAAAATAACCTAATGATCACTGCAACATTTATAATAAATAAATACATACTGTACGTTGAAATAATTCTTTCAGTACTGTTGAGAGATAATGTATACCCAACCTTTCCATTCAACCTTCTTGTGCTTATTAAGTGGTCTAGAAATACGAAATAAAGAAAGGTGAGTGTTATTGTTTGTTCTCAACTGGCCACATGTTATAGTACACTTACACTATTATCTCACTAACTTTTGGTGTTATAATTCACCACACAGTACACTATTATTAAATGTTTTTCAAAAAATGTATCACTCAAACTTTACAGTTGTATTAATAGTTCACAAGGCATGAACAACACCATCAGAACTAAACACATATGTCTTAAAATCACACTCGCACTTCTAATCACTACAACACTCGCTGTGAACTGATTACTACTAAAAGCCAGCTGCTGCTTACAAAAATCACTTCACCTTCAAAAGTAGGTTCATTGCACAATGGTAGGCAAAATTTTCCAAAAATATATATCAACTACCGTATACCATAACGAAGGCAAAAGCCAGTACACTGTTGGAGAGACAAACGCAGAGGAAAATGAAAACACATTTTCAGTTTAGAACAACTTCGACAAAAATAAAACCTAATACATTACATGTAGAAAGAATGATAGATTTTTTCAATAGATTTTACACACTTGACAGTTTGTATTAGGAACTAGATCCTGTCTGTATTTTTTCTGTAAGTAACTGATGGCTTGTTTCACTATAACTGTTTTCCATATTTTTTTAATGTTTTGTAGCTCAGTAGTTTTCTGTATAAGCTACGGGAAAATTCATAGCAGATGGCAGGTAGGTGTATGTTTCACATGTAATTTAAAAAAAAACAGTCATGTGATGTTATTATGTAATGTGATGTTTGACCTATACACCCAAGACAAATAAGTTAAAATCCATAGAGAACTAAGAATATTGATTTTCATATAATTTAATGCTATCTTGTGTTTTGCATATGGTTTTACCGTGGTTTAACTGTTAAGACCTGTAGAGATTTTTTTAAGAAAATGTACACAGTAAAACCCCTATAGAGCTCCTTAACAGACCATAAAAAAGAGCTTTATATGGTGGTCAAATTTCTACGGATGGGGGGGGGGGGCACATTCTTAACAAGGATTGACACCAAGCATCTTTCTTCACAGTGTCAAGTGGAAAGGGGAATTTCAGTTCCTTTGACATTAAGTGATCAGAATATTTTAGTTTAACAGTTCATAAATAACAATAAGCCAATGCCACCTAGATCCACTTCTGTTGCTGAAGGTCTGAGTGGCACTGGTTCACAGCAGAAAGAATACCCTATTATGACAAATTATTTTCGATGGCTACCTGCTATAGGAACCCTTTAAATTAAACATGAAAACTACTTTCAAAGGAGCATGATACTTTAACCCAAACAAATTAGGTATCTGTTGTTTTAACCAATTTGTAATTAACATTTTTTGACAGTCTAAAATAATCCAGACAGCAAGAACATAGGCCTACAGTATATGTTATTAAATTATTCTTTAAATTTATTGGGTTTCTAGAACTGTTATTTTTCCATATGCATTGTTTTGATTTTCAATCCCTGTCGTTGAGGTTTTACTGTATTTTCTAAAACCTTTCAGAAAACCACTGTATTCTCATTCTCAGAACAGTAACCTATGTGTTATTAGTAAAAATCATTAGTAAAAGTTGTGGTTAATTATGCATTTATTATGTATTAAATACTAGTCTACCGACTAATTAATACAGTATCCTTTTTTATACAGAATCAGGTAAATTAAATAAACCTGTTTGAATCTAAGAGCCTGATGAAATCAAACAAAGCAAATTTTATACAACAGGCCTGTGTAAGACAAAATTTCAAAGACAACCAGATCAACTAATAGTGTGTGTGTGCGTATGGAGGGGGGTGAGACAGTTTGTTTTACATCAGCAAAATAATTACATTTCTTACATACAGTTTTACTTAAAAAGATAAGCATAATTATAATATTCCAAAAACCTAATTAATACAATTTTAATTATTGATTGTATAATAATCCCTTAATTATGTTTATAAATAATTGTAGGAGTATTCATCAGATGTATACTGGAATTGGTACAGGTAGCCAGGGGGTGCCCATCCCCCCAAGGCCTAATGCGCAAATCCCCCCCAAAAGTCTCAGCACCCCCCCACCCCAATTGAAAAGTGCCCGCCGGTCTACAAGTTTAGCACACGCACACATTTTTACATTCACGATTTGTTATTCACGTACCCTCTGACTCATTGACAGGATGTTGCTGCAGGCTGCCAGGGTCAGTTTTCCAAATTCCAAAACAAAATTTACTACTAGTTGTACTGGTAGAGACATTTATGCCGCCAGTTCGTTAAAACAATCATAAAGATATGCAATTGCTTTAGTTTTTTACTAATAGCTTAGTTTGTTGCACAAACATGGTAAAAATTTCCATCAATGTTGGATTTAAAATGTTATTCTTGAAAAAATCCCCCCCAAAAATTCTCAATGCGCAACTTGCGCTATGATCCCCCCCTGTGGGCACCCCTGCAGGTAGCAATACATGACTAGAAATTTGTTATAGCTGAATACAATATGTATGTAAGATTTTCGGTAATGAATATTACTGAAAGTTATTATCATTGTACTGGAACTGAACACATTTGTCCATAAATTAGAGAATTATAACAGGCTTACAAATATTAAATATCGGTATGGAGAACCATACATGACTTCCATATTCTAAGATTTATATTTAAAATCATTTTCAGCCAGGGAAGGAATTTTAACAAAAAAATACTTCTTTCTTGCCAATAACGTAGTACACATAAAAAATATTATCCCCTCCCCCTTCAACTATAATTTTGATTTATAGAAAATTACCCCCAGCCCCTTCAACTAGCCTCTTCATTTATAGATATTTCATCTACGTTTATACAGTGGATTATTAAGATCTTATCAGGATACTTTATCAAAATTAAGTACTTTACTCATGTTACAACAAAAAATGTTTCAGGTAAACTGCCCTTTCCCCGTAACCGATCTTCACCAAAATCAACAGACATTGAGTTCTCTATAGCTCAGGCACATATGTAAAAAATTATTTGATTCTGTTTGAATTTACGGCAGTTATGGTTCGTCATATAAAAAATTATCCATGTTAAAACATAAAACATGAGATTTATAAAACATATCAAAGATTTATATTTAAAATCATTTTTGAAATAAAATATTTTCATAGAACCTACTAACGCTGGGGAAATCTGAGGAGCCAATCAGAGTTGGGCCTACCTGTCACTCTGCTGAATTTGGTGGAAAGCCCTGTCACTGTCGTCAAAGTATCAGCCTTGACAGGGTCCTCTTTTTCTGCAAAATGGGAGAGGAGGCTTGAGATGGAGTGAGTGACATGGTCCCCACCTCAACGAAGAACCCATTGTTTTATAAAAATATATTTAAATTTTGAAAACTGAAAATTCTTTTCTTGTTGTAAATATTTATATTTTATAATCAAAATGACTTTATCAAAAAACAAACATTATTTTTACTTCCATATTCCTTAAGGAATGGAAGTATGGTGATGGCAAAAAAAATCGTGTTCGAGATTATTGCAGATTCTGATTCTACTACACTCAAAACATGAAAAAAAGTCGTTTTCCGAAAAGTGTCTGTGTGTGTGTCTGTCTGTCTATCTGTAGATTTTTTTTTATGGCAAACGATAACTGCCGCAAATTCAAACAGAATCAAATAATTTTTTGCATGCAGCCCTGATTTGCAGAGTACTCGCGACCTATTGTTTTTGGTGAAGATCGGTTGAGGGAAAGGGGTAGTTTACCTGCAACGGTTTTTTTTTAGCAAGGGTAATTTTGTTTGTTTGGCAAACGATAACAGCCGCAAATTCAAACAGAATCAAATAATGTTTCGCACACAGCCCTGAATTGTAGAGTTCTCAAGATCTGTTGATTTTGGTGAAGATCGGTTAAGGGAAAGGGGTAGTTTACATGTAACGTTTTATGTTTTAACAAGGGTATTTCCTATGGCAAACGATAACAGCCGCAAATTCAAACAGAATCAAAAGATTATTTGCATACAACCCTAAATTGTAGAGTTCTCAAGACCTACTGTTTTTGGTGAAGATCGGTTGATGGAAAGGGGTAGTTTACCTGCAACGTTTTTTTAACAAGGGTATTTTCTATGGCAAACGATAACAGCCGCAAATTCAAACAGAATCAAATAATGTTTTGCAAACAGCCCTGATTTGTAGATTACTCAAGGCTTATTGGTTTTGGTGAAGATCAGTTAAGGGGAAGGGGTAGTTTACCTGCAACGTTTTTTTATCAAGCGTATTTTCTATGGCAAACGATAACAGCCGCAAATTCAAACAGAATCAAATAATGTTTTGCATACGTCCCTGAATTGTAGAGGTCTCAATGACTTTCGATTTTGGTGAAGATCGGTTAAGGGGAAGGGGTAGTTTACCTGCAACCTTTTACGTTTTAACAAGAGTAAAGTACTTGAAAATTTATTTAAACTTTTTGAAACAATGGTAATTGTTAAAAATAAAATAATTTTGTTGCCAGGCAATAAAATTATAATTTTTTCATTTTAATGTAAAATAATATTTTTCATTTAATACAGCAATAAAAAGGCAGGTAAAACACAGCCTGGCTGTTTGGCTGAAAATGATTTTAAATATAAATATAAGAATATGGAAGTCATGTATGGTTCTCCATACCGATATTTTTATAATAAGTAGTTACACATGTTTCTTAATATGCTTACTTTTTCTTCAATGTTGATGATCATTTCGAAACATTCTGACAAAATTGTATCTACAGAACAGTTAACATTCCCCAGGTTTCCATTTCTGCTAATTTCTCATTACACCTTCCACTGACGTATTATTAACCATTTCATAAACTATCGTATAATCTTTTCAGATTTTGTGGTACAAAATCTGAAATTTTAGATTGCCTGGGAACAAAATTATTTTATTTTCAACAATTACCATTGTTTGAAAAAGTTTAAATGAATTTTCAAGTACTTTACTCTTGTTAAAACGTAAAAGGTTGCAGGTAAACTACCCCTTCCCCTTAACTGATCTTCACCAAAATCTAAAGGCCTTGAGTCCTCTACAATTCACTGACGTATGCAAAAAATTATTTGATTCTGTTTGAATTTGCGGCAGTTATCGTTTGCCATAGAAAATACGCTTGATAAAAAACGTTGCTGGTAAACTACCCCTTCCCCTCAACCGATCTTCACCAAAAACAACAGGTCTTGAGTACTCTACAAATTAGGGCTGTATGCAGAAAATTATTTGATTCTGTTTGAATTTACGGCTGTTATCGTTTGCCAAAAAAAAAAATTTCCCTTGATAAAAAAAAACCGTTGCAGGTAAACTACCCCTTTCCCTCAACCGATCTTCACCAAAAACAATAGGTCGCGAGTCCTCTACAAATCAGGGCTGTATGCAAAAAATTATTTGATTCTGTTTGAATTTGCGGCAGTTATCGTTTGCCATAGAAAAAAAAATCTACAGACAGACACACACACAGACACTTTTCGGAAAACGACTTTTTTCATGTTTTGAGTGTAGTAGAATCAGAATCTGCAATAATCTCGAACACGATTTTTTTTGCCATCACCATACTTCCATTCCTTAAGGAATATGGAAGTAAAACACAAAATTGTGTTAAATCAATCAGTCATGTAACAGTGGTTATTATTTGTTATTTATATTGTTGTAAAATAATATTTAATGACTATATGGTCTATAGAGAACAGTATTTTGTATTGTAAAATTATGTAGACGTCGACATTTACACCCTTCCCCCTCTCACTCGCATGCTCTCTCACTCTCTCCTTTACTATCTACCACTCCCTCACACTCGCTGTCTCACGCAGTCTAAAACACATACATAAATCTCTCTCTCTCTCTCTCTCTCTCTCTCTCTCTCTCTCTCTCTCTCTCTCTCTCTCTCTCACACACACACACAGCAATATACACAGGCTCGCGCGCACACACACAGACAGACACACAAATACATATACGAGTACACTTACACACACCCGCACAGATTTCGTAATCTCCACAACACGCTCTCTCACACTCCCCCAGTCTCATTCTCTCTCTCTTTCTCTAAATTAAGGATTTTATTATTATTTATATTTAGTATTTTTAATATTATTTAACAATTTAACAATTATACATCACACTTAACTACAGAAATCACAGTTTCATTCACAAATTACAAGAGTGTGTGTGTGTGTGTGTGTGTGTGTGTGTGTGTGTGTGTGTGTGTGTGTGTGTGTGTGTGTGTGTGTGTGTGTGTGTGTGAGAGAGGGAGAGAGAGAGCGTGCACCTGTCAATGAGAAATAAAATAACTTATTTCCAAGAAGTCTTAAAAGTAATTAAGTATTTCAGGTCTACTGCTGCTTTTTAATGGGACCTGATGAATATTGTCTTATACATTTTTCAGAAGCCTGCAACTTTCACTTTGAAATTTTTTATTATGCATGTAATAGTGCCTTTGCACGTGCATCTTTAGCGAATAATCGTCTTTATTAAATCATGATTGCTCATTCGGTTGGGACGAACAAAGTTGATTAAATACAGCTGTAATTAAGAAAATGAAAATACGATTGTGAGACAGAAAGCTGAGTTGTAATGTTTATTTGGGGGTAAAGTAGTGAGATATTTTAGCGAAAATACAAAATCTGTATCCATATCCTCTGAATTTTGTATGTGTAGTAATTTGACAGAATTAATATGTCTCAACATTCATTTCAAATTTTGAAGCGCTTTCAAGAAGTTTGTAAACTATGTTAACAGAAACTATATTTTGTTATCAGTTGTATATTATATTTATGAATACCGTATGGTTAAATACAGAGGTCTATGGAAATATACACACAATGAAAAGCTACGACTAAACTATTTGTCATTTAGGTATTATGGTTACAAATTTAACTAAAATACTAACTAGTAGTTCAGAACTTTTAATATTTATTTTATGATTGTCTGATCTACGGTTATGTTACTAATAACTTGTTAGTAAAATAGCAGAGTAGTTAGGTTTTTTAAATTTTTATGATAATATAAGAATTGTCTCATATTGGAATTTAACTAACTTAATAATAAATGTAATATCTTCAAATAAATACACAGCAAGTTTATTTTCACCTGACGCAAGTTTCACAGAAATTATTCTGTTTCTTCAGAGGTTTGTTTGAATTGTAATTGAATGTTCAATTGTAAGCGAAACATTCAATTGCAATTCAAACAAACCTCTGAAGATACAGAATAATTTCTGTTAAACGTGCGTCAGGTAAAAATAAACCTACTTGTAGTGTATTTATTTGAAGATATTATATGGAAGACCTGCAGGAAACACACCGAGTTACTTACAAAAGTATTATTAATACTTCCGTATTGTATTCCGTTCTGGTAGTTCTGGTCGCTTACAAGTGCTATGATAATGTCTTAGTGGTATGACTTGTACAAATCTTTATAGGACCGCTAGCGAATTATATTACTACTACAGAGTTAGCAAACAGCGGATAGTCAGATATGCAGCCAGGTGTCTAATGAAGCATAGATAAGATCGGCGCTTAGAGCACGCTACCCATGAAATACGTGGTTTGATTTTTTGTGGAATTTCTATTGCTAACTGTAAGAAATTCCTAATACAGTCAACATAAAGCAGAGTACAAGTAGTGATGCTTACGCGTGATTTTACGTACTGTGAATTACGACAGATAATAGTTGCTTTGATGCCTGTCATTCTTTTAACGGGAGAGTAATAAGTGGTATTGATCCCCTTTTACTATTTATCTCTGTACTATCACTGAGGGCCGTCGCTCTTATTTATGCGAACTGACAACTCGAAATCAAAGTGCCGGCCGCATTTGATTAAAGAAGTGGCGGCTCGTTGAATAAAGACGCCAAGTTTATATCAGCAGACACTGTAAAATTACGTTAATGTTTATTGAATTGGTATGTGCATTTGTTTGTTAGCATTGGCACACCATAATCAACGCTTAGCACTGTCTTCGTTTCAACATCAGTCTTTTTTCGATTTCCCAAGAAAATGTATAGATATTGTTGAGCTAAATTTATCTCTATGCTGCGTTGTATCTGTGGTCTCTTCATACTTTAAAACCTGCCCGATAAGAAATTTTTATTCCTCGTTTGTTTTGGCAAACAAGAATAATATTGACATCAAATAAGCTTGTGTTGAAAAAAACATTAAAGTGGTCTCGTCACGTTCCAGTGTTCAGTGTATTGTATTGTGTCATAAGATTCAAGGTCAGTAGGCCCGGCTGTGTATCGCCTTCCATTCACTCACGCGCTTTCACAAACACAACGTCAGCACATTCTCGTACGATAGCCATACGCGCGCGCACACACACACACACACCATGCCAAAACTCACTCATAGCAAAAGGACCCTTGCAACTTGTTTACTGCTGACAGTCTACATGAATTTTTTTCTCATTGTCGTGCGGGTCTTTGCTTAGTTTGCGTGGTATAACCACTTAATTTTCTTAAATTTTTTCCAACGAAAAAGAGCAAATATTTTAAAATATTCTGAAAATTACTGATTAATAAGCGCATTGTGTTTTGCATATTTTTATTTATTATTTAATCTTGCATTAAATATAACAAAAGCTTATATTGTAAAGTACAAACGAAGAGCGTATTTTAGTGGAAAGGGTGCAATTATTTAAAATTATTATGTAGTTAGAGTGTCAATGACAACTATATTTTTTAGATAGTTTTGCGTATAATGAAGTCTGTACAGTTTTTGAATAATATAATAACAATTGTGTTTTTGTCCCCGTTGTTTAATTATTACAACGCTAATACAGAAAAATATTCTCATGATTGAAAACTCAGTGGTACAACGACAGTAGCTTGCCGGAAATGTACACTTTAGTTTATATTCTTTAAGTTATATGCGATTTTCAGATGAAGAGCGTAAATTTTTGTAACTAACTGGTGGTTTGGTGGAGCAATAACGCCAATTTATTGAGAATGTTAAAAGTTATTTCAATGAAATGAGACACAAATTTATTAAGAATTCCTTTTATTTAATATTTCAATGAACTCAGAAACAAACTTTATTCCCACCAGTTGCGCTGTTAGTCGTCGGTGATAAAAGTAGCCTAGGTGGTTGCGTCGTTCTTTAAAAGTATTTCTGTGTATACGACGTTCTTTGTATATGCCGTATCACCATCTTGGCATAGATCGAGTCTACACTGCAGTAGGCCTACTCTGTCAAAATCCCCTGAATGTAAACACAGCACAGCTCTGCTTGATCAGGTTGCAGTTGTCGTTTAACGGACACTCAATAAATCGGGTTTGAGTTTCTAAAAATACTATATTTTATTTTATTTATAAACTTATTATTTGAAATTATTTGCATTATTTCCATCCAATTAATTTTGCCAAATATATGGTTAGCAACTGAATACTTCTTGCATATAAATTTGCTGGGAATATTAAAAATATTTCCATCATGCTGCGTTTCCATCACAGGAAAAGTTCTGTTCCCCAATCGAAGTTTCCACTCCACAAATTGTAGTTCATTAGCACTGGCACATATATTTTATGTCAAATAGAGTATGGTTATAAAGGTCAAAGTTTTGTTTGTTTGTCCCGCCTTTTGGACTAACTTTAAGATCTGTCTGAAGTCTCCACTAAAAGTATCACTTTTCCATCAGTCTGAACTTTACTTTATAATGGATGTCTCGAAGTATACACCGAACTATACACTTCATTATGTTTCGAAGTAAATGATCCATACTGCTACTGCAGAGATCGTTGACATCTCATCAATTAGAATAACTGACTCTTCGTGTGGAAATGTAGCTTTTCCTGACATAGCCTTAACGGAGGAAACTGAAGAAGGCAACACTGGAACAAGAAGACCAAATAACTAATGGAGTATAACTCCTGCATGCAGCCAAGAATTGCGCAGATTTGCATGTCCATTTTGTTGCTAATGCTAAATGAGCCTGTTCCCTAACAATATTCAGAATATTTGCGAATACGTAGGACATGCTACATTCTGCTGCGGCTTCTAAGAAAAACGGCTTCTCAATTGTCTCGCCTGCTATGGCCCACATAATTTTATTTACAACTAATTTTATGTTTTTCATTTAATTTGCTATGTATATTAGCACCATGACTGGCCTCTTCATTCACATTGCATACAGGGTTAATAAGCATTGGATTATTTGGTATTGGCAGGCCGATGCTCCTGCACTCCAAACCATTAATTCTTAGAATGTAATCTATATCCTGCAATGCTGCATTTCCTTCAAGGGCCTGCGTATCGTCTACATTAGTGTTTTGATAATCGTTTACACTTGAAACAGTGATGTTGGTTTGTAGAAGCAGCACATTACTGAGAACAACTCTCGAAGTTGACACGACATGTACAGTATGTGCTCTGCATTTCCTCCCAACATTTGTGCCAATCTGTGTCAATTTCAAGTAACCCACATGCAAAAGCCGCTCCTTTGTATGGCTATAAGTTGCGTATGTACTGCTGTAGATGCGTGGACATGCGAATGATGTTCCTCCTTTAATATGAAGTAGTAACATACGTATATAAAATCTGTTATGATCGTTTGGTGCGACAGCGTACATTCTCCCTATCATTTTGCAACCATCTCTATTTCCTGGAATCCACTTATTGTCAGTGAATCTGTAAAGTCCTGAAATGCCACTATACAGGAATTGACAAGCACAGGGATCGCATTGATTAAAATCAAACCATGATTTCATCAGTGTTGTGCGTTTTATTGCAGGTCCATGGATCGCATTCTCATCCCCTGCCCTAATACACATTATAATATCCATCTTCAAGCACAGCTAAGCGAACGATTGTATGTGATTGATCATGCATTTATTTTGAATGAAGGCACAGAATATCTGATGAGAGCTAAAGTATGGCATATTCGCGTATGTTATAGTTACAACATATCCAGTTAATGATCGTCACTGACGCACCTTACGAATTGCATACATGTTGAGTCACATTATTTATACTATAGGCTTACCATAATTTTTTCTTCTCAAACCGGGACACTTGTAACATAATTTGTCATGCAATTTTGAAAATATCAAGTCTTAATTATTACGTAACTTTAGGTTTTGTACGCCTTAATTACACAATTAGGCCAACTTGGGTACATATTACAGAATACTAAAAGTGCGTTCACGCGTTCACAATCACATAGAATTACAATTACAAAGTAGATACTTATTTTATTATATGAGGAACAAAACTACCTTACGTTCTTACTGCAAAAACCTAGTTATCAGCTGGTTAAAACCATTCATATTTGTTATTACTGGTGTGGACCTTTTTTAGAAGCGGTTTGTCATTCTTAATTTTGTCATAAAATTCACCACAGCTGAGTTCAATGTTTAATTTAAAAATCATTAGACCTTTCACTGTGGATTCCGCCATTTTACCTCTTTCTTCAGACCATATATTATTCATAATTGAAAATGCCCTTTCAACAGGAGCAGAAGAGCCTGGCAGGCAGAAAATGTACTCGACAACGCGGCTGAGATTTTCCACAGAAATATTTCGATTCTTGAAATGCCGCCGGAACAGTTGAACCCATTTATCTTGACAGTTCAAGTTATTGGTTTTCCAGTTGTCACAGTTTGAAGACCAAAATGCTTTGGCAACCACCACTTCATCAAACAGTTCATCCATTATTATGGCTGGTTTTCCAAGTGTTTCGTTGATTTTTTCACCAGTTATCTCAATTTCGGGCCATGTAATGGCATTGTTGTTTATCCACGTAAATGATTCTCCTCCACCAAAACTATTTTCCCACAGCTCAATATAGGAGAAACATCGGTCATAAAAATCTGTAAACTCTCTTATTATATTAATAGAATTGATACCACAATCCTCATCCTCAAGTTTCTTAAATAGTTTCTTAGCTTCTTGTTGTACAAATTTATTGTCGCGCCTTTCTTGAAGATTGTGTTTCAGATTTTCCAGTTCAATCACAATATCGGTTGCACTAGCTGCAGTTTTCTCCATAGCCAAGATTTTTTTGTTAAACAAGGTAAGCTATCCACGAACAAACCACAAATACATTTCTCCACTGTCACTCTCAAAGAACTCTTTTATCATTTTCGGGCACTGTTCTTGGGATAAAAAGTAAGACTTAAGTCCTTCATACATGAGAAGTATCTCTCAATAGCTGGAAGCAGGGAAAGGAACCGGGTGGTACCATGTTGTAGAACGTTTTTGTACTCAATGTACAAAGTCGCAGAACTCTTTTAATTCAGTCACTCGCACAGTATAAATGTAGAAATATTTGTATATTTTTACTACAAGAGCTTCTACTTCAATAGGTAGCACATCTACTGCAGTTTGCAGGCAGTTGTGGACTATATGAGCACCACAACCAATACCCACAATATTTCTTGCCAATTCTTTCTTCAGTCGAACATAAACATTATTTACTCCTTTGCGTTTTACGCCTCCAAAATTTGTGCTGCAATTATCACCACAAAATCCAACGACTTTCTGTACTAAGTTATTTTTCTTTATAACTGACTCTAAATAGTTTGCCAGTATCTCGGAAGTTTCACCAGGAACTGACTGAAATTCTAGAAGCTTAACTTTCACTCCTTGTTCTGGCACAAAGTACCGCACAATACAGGGGACAATCTTAATTGCTTTTCTGTTAGAAACATCGATTGTTAGTGTCACAAAATTTGATGTACTCAAATCGTCCTTGAGTTCTTTAACTGCCATTGGTGCAATCATGTTTATAATGATAGCCTCACATTTCGTTCGGGCGAGACCAAACTTAGGTTCAAAGAACTTAGATATTAATTTTGAAGAACAATCTGCAGTTTTGAAACTTAAATCGTGAGCAGCAGTGTGGAAAGCAAAAGTAGCTTCCTTAGAAGCAATTAAAAGATCTTTGTCGACGGGATCGGCACTTTTAAAAAATGACGAAATTGTTGAGGAAACAGCAATTGCAGTTAAACTAGCTTTATCCTTTGTACTTTTCAAATGTTCTTTTATGTCTGAACGCCCGCCGTGAGAAACTGAAAATTCAGACAAACAATATTCACACTTTACTCTGTCCTCATAACCAAGCACTTTTTTCAAAAATGGATAATCTTGCTTTAAAGCATCAGTAAATGTGCTGTTCCTTTTCAGCATCTTGATGTTCTTGAAATGACAACTCTTGGAACTATTTACTGTATATCAGACTTTAGACACAATCTAGCAGTGAGCGCTGACGTGTATTAACCATTTCTGAGTTCGCGATACCACAACTCAGATTAAACTGTGCACAATGTTTGTAGAAAAGACGGACGTGTGTGACGTAGACGCCAGTTTGCAAATGCACTATCCGTTCCCGCCTCAGTCCGTAGGAAAGATTCATTCCCGCCAGAAATGTAATCACGTTTCGCGTTTATCTTGTCTCAGCCAAATAAACATTACTATGCGTTTACCGTGTTCCAGTGTCCTTCATATTTCATAAACACTTGAGAAATTTTATTGTTTCTTACAGAGGCACCCTTAGAGGTGTCCGGCAGGTGTAAATGTACATAACCTCCTTGGCTCATTCTTTAATAAAAATAAGGGAAAGAAATAGAACGAATAAGGAGAGAGAGAGAGAGAGAGAGAGAGAGAGAGAGAGAGAGAGAGAGAGAGAGAGAGAGAGAGAGAGTTAGTGAGAGTGGTGAAAGAGAAAGAGAGAGAGAGAGAGAGAGAGAGAGAGAGAGAGAGAGAGAGAGAGAGAGAGAGAGAGAGAGTGTGTGTGAGCAAGAAAGTGAGACAGAGGTACACAGACAGAGAGGAGCTGTATACATTTTTTACCATACTTCATTTAGTTTAGAAGTCACACGACATAATTTGTACAGAACATCAATTAAACGCGCGTCCAGAACATCGCATCCTATATATAATGCGACAGAATATGTAACGTTTGTACAGTTCACATAAGTTTCTTTTTGATAACTACTACAGTATATTACTTTTTATAATATTTACTTGAGTACTTTATAATTTATAACAAATGTGTTCGATCGCGTTATAATAGTTTATTTAAGTACTAAGTAGGCCTGTAATGTGAGCGCCGATGTTGCTTGGTATAAGTCTATGTAGGCCGCATTAATTATGGCTACATGTAATTGTAATTTATTAAGTTTATTATTTTTAGTGTAGTTTTTTGTTTAACTTTATGTTGCTTTGGGATATTGTTTTGACGATGCGCTTTAGACCTACAATGAATTTGCACGTTTATTAGAACATTTTTATGTTAAAAATTTTTTATTTTACTACATTTTATAGTCTACATTTGTTACTAATAAATGTATACAAACTATCTACCAGTAATATTATAATATGTAATTTCTTAATTTTGACTTAACAAATATTCTTAAGACGTTTGCTGGACGTGTTTTCTTACAAAAATCTACACATTTGTATTTATTTATTAAGTACTGTACTTTGTTCACTGGATTGGCGGTCATTTTTGCTATTTTGTCCCCTTTTAATTGTAAAGGAGAGGCGGCCGACTATCTCCTTGCCCCGGGCGCCATAAAGCCTAGCTATGCCACTGATGATACATACAGGTATTTTAAAATTCATTTTGAGTGTATCTTTTTTTTGTGATGTGTACAAATAATGTACAGCATAGTGCTTTCTCATTTCTTTGGGCCTTCCTTATTTTTGTAATTCTCATATCAGTATTTTATATCATCCACATTGGCCCCAATTGACCCGGATAAGGGAGTTCTTGCAACGTATTTTAAGTGAGTTAGCTTCAGTTCAATTAACATCTGTAGATTATACACAGCACAAAATTAGTATGTATAAAGCTAACCATTTATACTAAAACCTAACACTGTTTTAATACACATTTAATAACTATTTAGGCGGTTAGTATGCACGACTCTGT
>JAWRYS010000080.1:0-12500 GCA_034769895.1 Magicicada septendecula
TCCGCGACCGCGGGGCCGCCCCGGCTCGCGCCGAGCCTCCGACGCCTTAAAGGCGGCGTTGCGCCTGCGTTCGCTACCGTCGAGCGTTTAGGCCGGAACACCCGGGGCCCGGGCGGCGCGTGGCCGCCCGGACTTCCACCGGGGCCGTAGACCGTCGCCCAACGGGTCGCGACGTGTCGTCGGGGAGAAGTGCGGCCCTCCGCGGCCGGAACGCCCGCGCGGCTCGAGCGGCCGCCGTCGCGCGCCGAACCGACTTGCGCCGGTCCGGGCTGACGGGACCGTCTCGCCGCGGCGGGGCCCGGACGCGCGGGAGGGCGTGAATCTCCCCGTGCGTGTTTTCGGGTCTCTTCCGTTTACCCCTGAACGGTTTCACGTACTGTTGAACTCTCTCTTCAAAGTTCTTTTCAACTTTCCCTCACGGTACTTGTACTCTATCGGTCTCGTGGTAGTATTTAGCCTTAGATGGAGTTTACCACCCACTTAGGGCTGCACTCTCAAGCAACCCGACTCTAAGGAGAGACCCACCCGGAACCGGCGGAGGCCGCCACGGGCCTGGCACCCTCTGCGGGCAGTGGCCCCGTTCAAGATGGACTTGGACGCTCCGCCGAGGCCCCGGTTGTGCGGGTCCTCCCTAACACCACATTTCCCTGCGAGCGGCGCCCGCGGGATTCGGTGCTGGGCTCTTCCCTGTTCGCTCGCAGCTACTGGGGGAATCCTTGTTAGTTTCTTTTCCTCCGCTTAGTAATATGCTTAAACCGAGCGGGTAGTCCCGCCCGATCCGAGGTCGTGAGTGCGAGTTCGAGCGGGGAAGCCGTGCTCTCCCCCGCCCCGGTAGCCGGATCCGCCGCACCGCGAGCCCGCGACGACGTGTCGCCCTTTCGGGAGATATTACGTCACGCGGGGCGCGGGCTACGACCCGACCGCCGCTGGCCCGGCCCGCTAAGGCCGGGATCGTTTTTCAGGGGACGCCGGCTTGCCGCCGGCGAAGATCCCCCACGATCGCGTCCCTTCTCGGCGACGACTCGCTAAACGATCCGGGCGCCTGGACGCCCGGACGTTTTTTAGGTTGCACCGACCCTCGGACGGGCGTGGCCCTCGGAATAGAATCCCCAGGGCCGCAGTGTGCGTTCGAAACGTCGATGTTCATGTGTCCTGCAGTTCACACGACGACGCGCATTTTGCTGCGTCCTTCATCGACCCACGAGCCAAGTGATCCACCGTTCAGGGTAGTGTTTGAGATTTTTAATTTCTTTTGTCCCATTTGTTGTCCCGGCGAGACTTCCGGTTGCCGGGTTTTTTCAAGAAACCGGCAAGAAAAACTTTTTTATTATTGGCGTCCCATTTGTTGTCCCGGCGAGACTTCCGGTTGTCCAGGTTTTTTTTAAGAAACCGGCAAGAAAAACTTTCATTTTTGGCGTCCCATTTGTTGTCCCGGCGAGACTTCCGGTTGTCCAGGTTTTTTTAAGAAACCGGCAAGAAAAACTTTCATTTTTGTCGTCTCATTTGTTGTCCCGGCGAGACTTCCGGTTGTCCAGGTTTTTTTTTAAGAAACCGGCAAGAAAAACTTGTATTTCTGGCGTCCCATTTGTTATCCCGGCGAGACTTCCGGTTGCCCAGGTTTTTCAAAAAACCGGCAAGAAAAACTACAATCTGCCGTCCCATTTGTTATCCCGGTCAGACTTCCGGTTGCCCAGGTTTTTTTCGAGAAACGGGCAAGGAAAACTACTACTTCTGGCGTTCCATTTGTTGACCCGGCGGAACTTCCGGTTAGCCGGAACCCCTCTCGAGGATCCGGCAGAGGCGTGCGTGTTGGCTTTCTCACACGCACGCGTATTTGCGTTACTGGCGGAGACCCGCCTAGCCAGCAAGGCGAGCCCCGACCGGGGCTCCGTCGGCCCGAGGCTTACCCGAAGGTTAGCGTTTCATGAGTGCGCGGGTCCTGCCCCCCGCGTAGACACTCTGCCTCGCACACGGGCCTCTGGAGCGTCGAGTCATTCTCCTTTCGTCCGCGCGTCGGGGCCCGAGCGTCCTGCCCGCCGCTCTAGTGGCGATCGAGCGGGAACAGCACGACGGGCCGATCCGACGGCGGACCCAAACCGTCCTCCGCTCCTGGTCGTTCGGGGCACGGTCCCGAAACGACCCGGCAGCGGGCCGGACCTCCAACACTTCGAACTGCAGCGCAAGCCGCGGGTCACGGGTGCGCTCGCCCTGTTTGTCGCCGGCCGCTCTGGCGCTGAACGCCGACGCGGACCGACGCGCACGACCGCGAAGCGGTCAGGCACTGCGCGTACCAGCGAGCACCGGCACTGTGGCCGGCGGCGCGCGTCCTGTCGGACACGGGCCTGAGCCAGACGCCCGCTTCGAGCCGAGGGCCGCGCTTGGGCTTCGTTTGCCCGCGGACGCCTCTGCCCGACCGGACGGCCTGTGGCAGCGGGGACTCTAATCCCTCCACCCTAAACATACGTCCCACCGGGCAGCTCTCGTTTAAGCTTATTGAGAGACGCAGTTCGGAGTGGGCTAAGATAGGCCGTGGTATCCGCCGCCGTGGGCTCGGCATGGCGACGTGCACGCCGCGGGCTACGGAGCACCTTCCAAATAGTTTGGGAGGCCTCCGCCTGCCTCTTGGCTTGTGTGTGCACGCCGCTGGACAACGGGGTCTCCCACCCCTTCCGCCTGCTCCGTACGTGCTACTGTCGCCTTATTATGCTGTCGAAGCACGCAGGAGGACGGTCGGTACAGGGAAACCGGGTCCGTTGCCCGCCTCGCCTGGCGTCGGCCGGGCTTTGGCGCCGGGGTGTCCACCGCTGAGAGCGGTGCCCCGCCGGCCATTCCACGGGCCGCCTGGCGTTAGCTCTTTAAGGTACAGGCGCTCGTGCCTTTCGGTCCCGTTTTTTTGTGCGGAGAAACGGGCCGTCCAAACTCCGGGGCGAGCGCGGAACCCGTGGCCGGCGCAGCGAGCCACAGTTCCGATCTCTGCGTTAATGATCCTTCCGCAGGTTCACCTACGGAAACCTTGTTACGACTTTTACTTCCTCTAAATGATCAAGTTCGGTCATCTTCCCGGTGGCATCGGCGGCCGCGGATGCGGCCGCCGCGCACCAGTCCGAAGACCTCACTAAATCATTCAATCGGTAGTAGCGACGGGCGGTGTGTACAAAGGGCAGGGACGTAATCAACGCGAGCTTATGACTCGCGCTTACTGGGAATTCCTCGTTCATGGGGAACAATTGCAAGCCCCAATCCCTAGCACGAAGGAGGTTCAACGGGTTGCCCGAGCCTTTCGGCCAGGGTATACACGCTGATTCCTTCAGTGTAGCGCGCGTGCGGCCCAGGACATCTAAGGGCATCACAGACCTGTTATTGCTCAGTTTCGTGCGGCTGAAAGCCGCCTGTCCCTCTAAGAAGATATTGATTTCGCCGGTAGCACTATTGTGGATACCGGAAATCGTCTATTTAGCAGGCTAGAGTCTCGTTCGTTACCGGAATTAACCAGACAAATCGCTCCACCAACTAAGAACGGCCATGCACCACCACCCACCGAATCAAGAAAGAGCTCTCAATCTGTCAATCCTTCCGGTGTCCGGGCCTGGTGAGGTTTCCCGTGTTGAGTCAAATTAAGCCGCAGGCTCCACTCCTGGTGGTGCCCTTCCGTCAATTCCTTTAAGTTTCAGCTTTGCAACCATACTTCCCCCGGAACCCAAAAGCTTTGGTTTCCCGGAAGCTGCCCGCCGAGTCATCGGAGGAACTTCGGCGGATCGCTGGCTGGCATCGTTTATGGTTAGAACTAGGGCGGTATCTGATCGCCTTCGAACCTCTAACTTTCGTTCTTGATTAACGGGAACATACTTGGCAAATGCTTTCGCTTAGGTTCGTCTTGCGACGATCCAAGAATTTCACCTCTAACGTCGCAATACGAATGCCCCCGACTGTCCCTATTAATCATTACCTCTGATTCCAAAAAACCAACAAAATAGAACCGAGGTCCTATTCCATTATTCCATGCACACAGTATTCAGGCCTAAATACGACCTGATTTGAGCACTCTAATTTGTTCAAAGTAAACGTGCCGGCCCACCTCGACACTCAGTGAAGAGCACCGCGGCGGGATTGAATCGGCGGACCGGGACACGCCGACGTGCTTCGGGGGCGAACCCCTACGCAGCGCCGACAGCCCGTACCGCCACCGGCAGGACGTCCCACAGACATGCCAGTTGACACCGACGGGCGGCGAACCGACAGCGTGGCACACAGATCCAACTACGAGCTTTTTAACCGCAACAACTTTAATATACGCTATTGGAGCTGGAATTACCGCGGCTGCTGGCACCAGACTTGCCCTCCAATTGGTACTCGTTAAAGTATTTAAAGTGTACTCATTCCGATTACGGGGCCTCGGATGAGTCCCGTATCGTTATTTTTCGTCACTACCTCCCCGTGCCGGGAGTGGGTAATTTGCGCGCCTGCTGCCTTCCTTGGATGTGGTAGCCGTTTCTCAGGCTCCCTCTCCGGAATCGAACCCTGATTCCCCGTTACCCGTTACAACCATGGTAGGCGCAGAGCCTACCATCGACAGTTGATAAGTCAGACATTTGAAAGATGCGTCGCCGGTACTGTGACCGTGCGATCAGCTAAAAGTTATCCAGAGTCACCAAAAGAGACGGCGCCGGCCGGAGCCGGACGCCGATCGGTTTTGATCTAATAAAAGCGTCCCTTCCATCTCTGGTCGGGACTTGTTTGCATGTATTAGCTCTAGAATTACCACAGTTATCCAAGTAACTGTTTAAGATCCAAGGAACCATAACTGATTTAATGAGCCTTTTGCGGTTTCACCTTAGTGCGGCATGTACTGAGACTTGCATGGCTTAATCTTTGAGACAAGCATATGACTACTGGCAGGATCAACCAGGGAGCGCGCGAGTCCGTTCTCTTCGGACGCGCGCCCCGATATTTTTTTCGGGGCGACCGGCGCGGCTCCCGCGTTCGCGGGGCCGGCCGGGACCTCACTTTGTGCGCGGAAGGCGGGGGTTCGCTACTCGCTGCGGATCGCAAGATCCGCCGCTCATGCTAGCCCTTCCGCCTTGCCGGCGCTTTATGGCTTATACGTTCTGTCGAGGGAGCATGGCCTCCCTCGCCTTTTCGTGTATACAAGCGTTTACCTCGGTCGCTTCGACCGTTTCCCGGACCGCTCTGGGCGGCCACGGCTTTGTCAGTCTCGTTCGTTTAACAGACGCCCGGGTCTCAGACTGGGCTTAGCGCTCAACGACTTTTCACGGCGGGTCAGTTTCGTACGGGCACTGCCCGTAGCGAACGTCCGCCTGGTTAGGTTTGCCGCGTAAGAGCAGTAGGCGCCTAGCCGTTTGCGCTTTCGCGCCCGGTTTCGGCTGCCTGCGCCCGCGACGGTGCTGTGGGTCGCCTTTAGTTTATCCAGCCCCGCGGCGATTGAGGCTGTTCCCGGAATACCGGGAATCTGGGCGGACGTCAGTTTTTTTAGGTCAGCCCGACGTTCCAAGAGGCTACCCCTCTGATCGGCGGACCGATCGAGGCCCTAAGCGTTCGGCGAACCGACCGCGAAGGGTGCAGAGGCCGGATTCCCCGACACTGCCCGGAGGCTGTCGGGAAAAACAGGTAACGGGTCCGAAAGGACCCGAACCACCTCTGGCGAGGCCGACTTCCTCGTAGCGGCGTCGAGGCCGCGAGGAAGACAGGACTGTGTCGGCGGATCTCCTTGTACGGATAATCGGCTGTTTCGACACCGTCCACCTCTTGCGCCGGAGAGCCCGTCGTTGCCGCGCACGAATGCGAGCACGGCGGGCATCTCCAGCGAGGCCGGCGACCGGGTAGCGAGAGCGAATCTCGACCGCGGCCGCCCGTCAATCGGTCTCCGGAATTCCCAAATTCCTTCTAGGCACGCTGAACCTACGACTTCATGGGCCGACGGGAACAACAAAGCATTGGCCGGAACGGACGTGCCTCCTTTGCCTCGGGGTCTCGCGGCTGGTGGACAGCCGACTTGACCGGAGCAGTCGAGACACGACCGGTCACGACTCGGCAGAGTTTACCCAGACGACCACTGAAGCCGGCGAGTTTCAACATAACCGAGTCGGAACTGACAATTTCCGTGTGACCTCATGACACCTCAAAGAGGTGTAGGTTTGTCTGAAGCATAGTTCTAAGAATTGTGCTCCAGTACAACTCACACTTCTGTGAAAGCCGCCGAAAAAGTAAGGTCGATCGCCGAGAACGAGCAATCGCTTCTCCCCACTTTGACAAAGTGGGGAGATGTCTGAAGTGACGCGGAAAATCAGCGCTCGAATCCGGCCAAAGAGATTCTCAAATCTCTAGGACTTGGTCAGAGACCTCCCGGGGTACGGGAGGTTCTCCGAAGCCCGGGAAAGCCGTCGACATGTCGGGCGAGGCGCTCGGTCTCTGGCCCGGCCGTCTTCCGCGGGATCCGACCTAAGACTCCCCGGGTTCCGTGGACGGACTCCGGGGAAGACCAGTCGGACGACTCCCGCGCTATTCACTACGCGGGAGGCTTCCGCCGATGCCGGGACACCGCCTGATTTTTTCCGACATCCTGGCCGGTCGAACTCCCGCGGTAGGACTCGGTCAGATACCTCCCCGGGGTACGGGAGGTTCGCCGAAGCCCGGGAAAGCCGTCGACATGTCGGGCGAGGCGCTCGGTCTCTGGCCCGGCCGTCTTTCGCGGGATCCGACCTAAGACTCCCCGGGTTCCGTGGACGGACTCCGGGGATGACCCGTCGGACGACTCCCGCGCTATTCCCTACGCGGGAGGCTTCCACCGATGCCGGGACACCGCCTGATTTTTCCGGCATCCAGGCCGGTCGAACTCCCGCGGTAGGACTTGGTCAGATACCACCCCGGGGTACGGGAGGTACACCGAAGCCCGGTAAAGCCGTCGACATGTCGGGCGAGGCGCTCGGTCTCTGGCCCGGCCGTCTTTCGCGGGATCCGACCTAAGACTCCCCGGGTTCCGTGGACGGACTCCGGGGAAGACCCGTCGGACGACTCCCGCGCTATTCCCTACGCGGGAGGCTTCCACCGATGCCGGGACACCGCCTGATTTTTCCGGCATCCAGGCCGGTCGAACTCCCGCGGTAGGACTCTGTCAGATACCTCCCCGGGGTACGGGAGGTACACCGAAGCCCGGTAAAGCCGTCGACATGTCGGGCGAGGCGCTCGGTCTCTGGCCCGGCCGTCTTTCGCGGGATCCGACCTAAGACTCCCCGGGTTCCGTGGACGGACTCCGGGGATGACCCGTCGGACGACTCCCGCGCTATTCCCTACGCGGGAGGCTTCCACCGATGCCGGGACACCGCCTGATTTTTCCGGCATCCAGGCCGGTCGAACTCCCGCGGTAGGACTTGGTCAGATACCACCTCGGGGTACGGGAGGTACACCGAAGCCCGGTAAAGCCGTCGACATGTCGGGCGAGGCGCTCGGTCTCTGGCCCGGCCGTCTTTCGCGGGATCCGACCTAAGACTCCCCGGGTTCCGTGGACGGACTCCGGGGATGACCCGTCGGACGACTCCCGCGCTATTCCCTACGCGGGAGGCTTCCACCGATGCCGGGACACCGCCTGATTTTTCCGGCATCCAGGCCGGTCGAACTCCCGCGGTAGGACTTGGTCAGATACCACCTCGGGGTACGGGAGGTACACCGAAGCCCGGTAAAGCCGTCGACATGTCGGGCGAGGCGCTCGGTCTCTGGCCCGGCCGTCTTTCGCGGGATCCGACCTAAGACTCCCCGGGTTCCGTGGACGGACTCCGGGGAAGACCCGTCGGACGACTCCCGCGCTATTCCCTACGCGGGAGGCTTCCACCGATGCCGGGACACCGCCTGATTTTTCCGGCATCCAGGCCGGTCGAACTCCCGCGGTAGGACTTGGTCAGATACCTCCCCGGGGCACGGGAGGTACACCGAAGCCCGGGAAAGCCGTCGACATGTCTGGCGAGGCGCTCGGTCTCTGGCCCGGCCGTCTTTCGCGGGATCCGACCTAAGACTTCCCGGCTTCCGTGGACGGACTCCGGGGAAGACCCGTCGGACGACTCCCGCGCTATTCCCTCACGCGAGGTTCTCCGAAGAGACGGCGTTCTCGTGGACATAACACTGCAAGGGGTAGAGGAGCCGCGGCCCAAATCATTCACGGGAGCGGCTCTGCAGCGATACCGGGCTTTGGTTGCACAGATTCGGCAAAATCACAATTCCCGCGGCCCAAATCGTTCACGGGAGCGGCTCTGCAGCGATACCGGGCTTTGGTTGCACAGATCCGGCGAAATCACAAGTCCCGCGTGAACTTGTCCACGAGACCACACTACCCCCCATAGAGGTAGAGATTTGTCTGGAGCACAATTCCTACGTCGATTTTATGATAACACATATATACGAGCACGGATCCTTATTCTACACGTTATTCTGAGTGTTTTGAGTGGTGAGTCGGGCTCAGGGCGGTAAATAGTGACCGAATAATCGATTTACGAATTTCTAAAAACTGTTGGAACTTTGAAATTTTTGTTTAGGGATTTCCAGATAAGGGTATGCTGTGATACATGGATACTGTACAGGACATCGAAACTAAGACAATGGTACCGGTTTCGTGTTTCTACGGCCATCGATAGCCGATTTATTAAGGAAAAACGAAAGGTATAATCCGAAGCGGCAGTTCGGATTATGACTTTCATTTTGGGACTTAGAAATTTTTGTTTAGGGATTACCAGATAAGGGTATGCTGTGATACATGGATACTGTAGAGGACATCGAAACTAAGACAACGGTACCGGTTTCGTGTTTCTGCGGCCATCGATAGCCGATTTATTAAGGAAAAACGAAAGGTTCGGAGTATGACTTTCATTTTGGGACTTGGAAATTTTTGTGTAGGGATTACCAGATAAGGGTATGCTGTCGTACATGGATACTGCAGAGGACATCGAAACTAAGACAACGGTACCGGTTTCGTGTTTCTGCGGCCATCGATAGCCGATTTATTAAGTAAAAACGAAAGGTTCGGAGTATGACTTTCATTTTGGGACTTGGAAATTTTTGTGTAGGGATTACCAGATAAGGGTATGCTGTCGTACATGGATACTGCAGAGGACATCGAAACTAAGACAACGGTACCGGTTTCGTGTTTCTGCGGCCATCGATAGCCGATTTATTAAGGAACAACGAATGGTTCGGAGTATGACTTTCATTTTGGGACTTGGAAATTTTTGTGTAGGGATTACCAGATAAGGGTATGCTGTCGTACATGGATACTGCAGAGGACATCGAAACTAAGACAACGGTACCGGTTTCGTGTTTCTGCGGCCATCGATAGCCGATTTATTAAGGAAAAACGAAAGGTTCGGAGTATGACTTTCATTTTGTAGACAATTCGGTTCCCAGATAACGTAATGCAATTACCATTAGATATTGTAGGGCAAATCATAACTAAGAGAAAGACTTCAATCCCGTGTTCCTACGTCGACCGGAAGTCGATTCATGGGCGAATAATCGATATAAACGCGCGCGCGAATTGAGATAATATGGTTCTCAGACTAGGTAATGCTATGACCATAGGATATTTTAGGGGACGTCTAAACTAAGACAAAGACACCAATCTGACGTCCATACGTCTACGGGAAGTCGATTTATAAGCGAATAATCGATTTAAATACGCTCGCCCCGTATTCTCTACGGAAAAGAATGGGGACAGCGGGAATCTCGTTAATCCATAGATGAGCGTTACTAATCGGTTGAGAAGGCATCCGGCTATGTTAAGAAAGTGATTGTTACGCCCGCCGTTTACCCGCGCTTGCTTGAATTTCGGAGAAATTCAACGTAGAGATGCACGTTGACATTCAGAGCACTGGGCAGAAATCACATTGCGTCAACACCCGTCGGGGGCCGATCCCAATGCTTTGTTTTAATTAGACAGTCGGATTCCCCCGGTCCGTGCCAGTTCCGAGTCGACCGTTGAATGGCGGCCGAAGAGGCGTAAACCGGGCCGCCCTCGGGCGCCAGGACCGCGCACGCAACGGCGAGCGAACTAACCGCGCGGCGCGGCGCGGCCGGACGGCCCGCGACCGACAGCCGGCGGCCTCGCAGCAAGGCGGTTCCGCGGTAGGGGCGAGGCACGGGACCGAGCTCGGTTCGCGGGCGCGCCGGGGGCGTGAACCCCCGGCGCGGTCCCGCTTCCCCGTCAAGCCCGACACGCCCCGGTCCTCAGAGCCAACCCTTCTTCCGAAGGTACGGATCCGAGTTGCCGACTTCCCTTACCTACGTTATTCTATCGACTAGAGGCTCTTCACCTTGGAGACCTGCTGCGGATTTGGGTACGATCCGGCGCGGACTGTCCGCGTAGCCCTCCCCCGGATTTTCAAGGTCCGAGGGGAAGATCCGGACACCGCTGCAACTGCGGTGCTCTTCGCGGTCCAAACCCTACTATCTCCCTCTTAGAGGATTCCACGGTTCCCGACCGTTCATAAAGGCTTTGTATAACTTGGTTATAATGTGATAGTTCGTTGCTCTGCGGTACGGGAAAAGGCGCTTTTCTATTTGCCGGCGAGTGGCGGGGAATTCCCACAAAGAGGGAAATTTTCCCTTTTTTCCCGTGTCGAGGGAACAAGACAGAAGAATTTTTGAACTGAAAATTATTTTTGATGTTGTGAGATACTAAAGCAGTGTTAACAGTTAACGGACGTTAGTTAACGGTTGGTAACAGTTAACGAATCTTGAACGAGAGGTCATACCGACTCCTCGGGAGATCGGGGGGCCCCGGGAGACGGGTACGCCCGGAAAAAAGAATAGGGACAGCGGGAATCTCGTGAATCCATGGATGAGCGTCACTAATCGTATGAGAAGGCGTCTGGCTACGTTAAGAGAGTGATTGTTACTCCCGCCGTTTATAAAGGCTTTGTATAACTTGGTTACAATATGCTAGTTCGCTGCGTAGCGGTACGGGAAAGAGCGCTGTCCTGTTTGCCGGCGAGGCGAGTGTCGTACAGGCCTATCTTGTTCTGTTTATACGGAAGTCGAATAGTCGAACAGGACGTGTAATTTATTAACTTGTATAGAAATAAGGATCTATTTACAGGTAGAATTGGTAGCAGGAACACTTAATAGTGCATATATAAATAATTTCAAGTGTAAAATAGTATAATAAACAGATATAATCTGTACGAGTAAATATATTTAAGAAGAAAAATTAAAGAAAAAAGCTGATAGGGAATTTCTAATTCCCACCAGCGGGGAGGTTTTCCCTTTTTTCCCTGGGTAAAGGGAAAACAGCTGATTTTTTCAAGTATTGTTAAAACAGAAGTATTTTTGAAGTAGTAAGTTTAGTGCGTGTCTAAATTGAACCTGGAGTGATAGTTTAACGATTTGTGATAGTTTGTTTGGCGGATATTTGTGTTTTTAAACGTTTAATCAACGTTTTAAACTTGTTAATGTGCCTTGTGTTACTAGGAATTAATTCATGGCGGAACAGGATTATGGTTGGTGAGTAACGTGTAATTTATTAACTTATATAGAAATAAGGATCTATTTACAGGTAGAATTGCATAATTGTATAATTACAGGTACCAGGAACACTTAATAGTGCATATATAAATAATTTTAGGTGTAAAATAGTATAATAAACAGAAATAATCTGTACGAGTAAATATATTTAAGAAAACAGCTGATTTTTTTGAACCTTTGGATTTTTTTTTTGTGACATTTGGAAAATTAAATTTCTGATGGGGAATTTTTTTCCCACTGGTAGGGAAGTTTCCCTTTTTTCCCTTGTGTGAGGGAAAAAGACTTGGAAATTTTTTTGAAAAATAAAAATTTTTTTAGAGAGTAATATTTTTAGTTGCGATTAAAGTTGGTGGACGTTAGTTAACGGATTGGACTTGAAAAATTATTGGAAATTGGTTTATTTTTAATATAATAAAAGGGTTAATTAGACAATAAAAAGTTACTTTAAGGAAAAATTTTCAGAATATTTTTATTTTTAGTGGGAAACGCTGAAGATATATTCAGGTTGGTGAAAAATTCGAAAAAAGTTAAAAATTTTTGAAAAGTGAATTTTGACTTTTTGAATAATTTTGAAAAATTTTGAGAAATTGTTGATGTCATATTCCGACGCCTACGGATAGGTAAAGTGAAAGTCCGCTGAATGCGAATAGTCAAGGTCATACTCCGTCGCGAGGAAATATTAACGCAAGAAAAAGAATAGGGACAGCAGGAATCTCGTTAATCCATAGATGAGCGTCTCTAACCGGTCGTCCAGGCATCTGGCTACGTTAAGAAAGAGATTGTTATACCCGCCGCCTACCCGCGCTTTGTATAACTTGGTTATAATGTGGCAGTTCGCTGCGTAGCGGTACGGGGAAAGGCTCTGTCCTATTTGCCGGCGGCGAGGCGAGCGTCGTCTGCAGTACGTGGATAACTAAAGTGATACTCCGACGCAACACGATCGTTAAAGTCATAATCCGAAGCGAGCGAATATTAAAGTG
>JAWRYS010000080.1:17500-23400 GCA_034769895.1 Magicicada septendecula
GCCCAACCACCAGCCTCCGCCAAACACCGCACCAGCGGGTCACTGGAATTTACCAGCTTTAGACCCGCTCGAAGACCGCACACCCTGATCTGCGTTGCGAGATTTGGAAACCCCAGTCCGCCGTCACGTTTCCGTGCATAAAATACACAGTCGGTGACCGACTGGGGCAGATGTAAAATCTTCTTAATCTCGCCGCGCAGAGCACGGTCCACGTTCCGCAGCGCAGCGGTCGACGGAAGGTCGATGGTCATACGATGGGCAAAGGCAGGGACGACGTACTGCATGGCGAGCACAACTTTTTGTTGCGGCTTCAGTGACAGCCGTCTCACCCGCCTGACAGAGTCCATGAGTGTGCCGAGATGGGTTTTGTTATAAAAGCCCCGGGAAAGAGTGTATGTGAGCCCCAGATATTGAAATGGCTCATGAACTCCAAGGGAACGGAGTGCCCCACCTCGCACAGCAAGCTGCACGGGCAGCGACACCCAAGCGTCCCCTCGTCGCTCCAGATGAAAGCACACACTCTTCCCCACAGACAGTGCCATCCCGGCACCTTCCAGATAATCAGATGCGATCAAAAGCATCCTACTCATAGACTCCACAGACGAGGAGAAGACCGCCACATCATCAGCATACGCCATAGCGGCCAGCCGTCCCTCACCCAGCCCAAATCCGTATTCAGTAGTCTGGAGCTGCTGTAACAGCGGATCCAGGACCAGGTTGAAAAGCAAGGGCGACAATGGATCGCCCTGCTTAACCCCCCGGCGAATGGCCACATCAACTCCAAAGGAGCCGAGGCGGGTGGTCGCCCCATCGTACATAGATTGCACGAGGCGGCAGAGGAGAGGAGGCACTCGCTGTCGGCGGAGAGCCATCTGGATTGCCCCGTGAGTAACAGTGTCGAAGGCTTTCGCAACATCGAGGAGAACCCCGACGAGTTCAGCCTTCTTGCCCAGACGAATAAGCTCGTCCAGGACGACACAGTTGGTATGGCAGCCCAACCCAGGCCGAAACCCACGCTGAGCCGCAGAGAGAGTAGTGAAGGTGGAGAGTCTGGATTCAACCAGGCCCGAGAAGAGCCGCGCCAACAGGGGAGCGATCGTGATTGGCCGCCAGTTTTCCGGGCGGCTCAGGTCCTTCCCACGCTTAGGGATAAGGGTGGTCCGGTGCGTCTTCCACGGCGAGGGATAAACCCCACCGAAGAGCGCGACGTTGAAAAGGGCAGTCAGCACCTCAGCAATGCCTCGATACTGCAAAAGACCGCCCTTGACAACTCCATCCGGACCCGGCGCCCCACCAGCCTTGAGGCGCCTGATTTTAGCCCTAACTTCCCCGAGCGTGATGAATGGCACATCACGATCGTCATCTTCCACAACCGGCAGGTCCGGTCCACGAGGCTGAGCGGTGCCCCAAAGATCTTGAAAATATGGCACAGCTTCCACAGGCGGAGTGGGTCTCTCCCCCTCCTCGAGCAGATCCCCAAGATTATCCTTGAGGACCAACTCGGCCAGACGAGAAGGGTTCCGCCTGTAGAGCTCCTGTGTTTTTGCGTAGGTACGAACTCTACGCCTAGTGCGCTCAGCCCGCCGACCAGGCCTGCCTCCCCTGTTCGGGGCAGCCCTTCGCTCAGGGCCTAGCTGCACAAGATCAGCGTGCAGTTGTGTGACTATACTATCCAGAATCTCTCCATTGATATGATCGATTAAGCCAACAATCTGTTGAGCAAGCGGCAACCCGCCGACATCAAGGCCCCGCAGATACATGACCCACGGAGCCTCCTCAATCGGACGGGCCGCCCCATCCTCCACTACCTCAACCAACGGTGCCATCCCTTCGTCGAGGGCAGGAACCTCCCCAACCCCATCAGCAGGCTGATGGGGCGGTTCGGCCTCTTCCACTGGACCCACGGCCGTGCCTTGCTCCGGTGGTATCGGAGCCTCTGGTACACCCTCTTCCACCACGACGTCCGGCCCCAAGTTCTCCACCAGGGGTTCCCCCACAGGCAGAGCCCCGCCGGCGGCCCCATCCGCACGAGGCGGGGGCCGGGGATCTCCCGGCAGAAGACCATGCCCCTTCAAGGTTCGTACTCTATCGCGTATTTGTTTTTCTGTTTTAAGGGGAAGATTTGTAGCAATGAATAAAGAATATCCTTGCTTCTTCCCCCTAGCTGTGAATTCCAAGTACTTCTCCTTGAGGACACGGTCCTCCCCTTCGGTCCACACCGACGAGGCCCTAACCGCAGGGACCCTGGCTGGCCGGACTTCAGCCCGCTCCGCATTCCTCTCCACAGGATGCTGGTGATTGCGGTGCTGAGTGAGTCCCCGTTGTGTGGGGAACCTGCGTTCACATTGGGGGCAGGGAAATCCCCGCGGGGGCGAGGCGACAGGCCCCCTACATTTTGCATAGTGAACGCAGGCCCCATGCCATCTGGCAAACAGGGACCCGCACCGGTCACACCTAAACCGCAGAGAGGCTACGGGATGGGCGTCTTCGTAGTGGCGTACATAATCTTTAGCCAGGGTGTACCAGTTACCGCAAAGACGGCACTGGGAGGCAGCCCAGGGGACACCAACCACAGAAAGTTCGCGCTCCAAATCATCATTATTTGCATTAGCATTTATTCGGTTATCATCCCGCCCCTCATCTATACGACCGGGGGGGGAGCGGGGAGCCCCCCCGGAAGCCGAGGCAACATTACTTAAACTCGTAACACTATAGATGGTTTCCCCCCCGAGGGGCGTCAACCCTCGAGAGGTAGCCGGTGCGGGTTGTACAAGTACAACCCTCAAGGGCCCACCGGCATGCCCCCCGTTACCGCCCCAGGCGAGCAACAGAAGATGTGACAGCGCTCCCAGGAAACGGCAGGCCTGGATGTTAAAGGCCGTTGTCCAGTTGACGGGCCCGGGACACTACAAGTAATGACCCGAAACCCGACCCCTAGAACCACTTCAGCCCCCCATTTCTTCCTTAAGGAATGGCTGATGGAAGAAAGCTGGGGGGGCTGGACCGCCCCGCCTCCACCGGGATTTGTGTCTCCCCCGAAGGGAACGTTTCCACCCGGTCTCGGTTGTGGGGTGCTCGGTCAGACCGCCCCGCCTCCACCAGGGTTTGTGTCTCCCCCGAAGGGAACGTTTCCACCCGGTCTCGGTTATGGGGTGCTAGGTCTAGCTAGCCTCCAGCCACCGGTTCAACAGTCACCCAGTGCGGGTTCCCCTCTTTCGAGGTTAGGCCCGCCCAGGATCCCATTTCCCCAGCTTCAGGAGACTAGGTCCGCTTAAGCGACCCGCGTGAAGCGCGGGTGGGCTCTAGGAGATTAGGGAGAGAGAGGCTGGGGTCCTCTAGAGTACTAGAGGAGATAGAGTCATAGTTACTCCCGCCGTTTACCCGCGCTTGCTTGAATTTCTTCACGTTGACATTCAGAGCACTGGGCAGAAATCACATTGCGTCAACACCCGTCGGGGGCCGATCGCAATGCTTTGTTTTAATTAGACAGTCGGATTCCCCCGGTCCGTGCCAGTTCTGAGTCGACCGTTGAATGGCGGCCGAAGAGGCGTAAACCGGCCCGTCCTCGGGCGCCAGGACCGCGCACGCAACGGCGAGCGAACTCACCGCGCGGCGCGGCCGGACGGCCCGTGACCGACAGCCGGCGGCCTCGCAGCAAGGCGGTTCCGCGGTAGGGCCGAGGCACGGGACCGAGCTCGGTTCGCGGGCGCACCGGGGGCGTGAACCCCCGGCGCGGCCCCGGTCGCCTCGCCCAGGCCCGGCGCTGCGGCGCGGACCCGCTTCCCCGCCAAGCCCGACACGCCCCGGTCCTCAGAGCCAACCCTTCTTCCGAAGGTACGGATCCGAGTTGCCGACTTCCCTTACCTACATTATTCTATCGACTAGAGGCTCTTCACCTTGGAGACCTGCTGCGGATATGGGTACGATCCGGCGCGGACTGTCCGCGTAGCCCTCCCCCGGATTTTCAAGGTCCGAGGGGAAGATCCGGACACCGCTGCAACTGCGGTGCTCTTCGCGGTCCAAACCCTATCTCCCTCTTAGAGGATTCCAGGGTTCCCGACCGCTTATAGAGAAAAGAAAACTCTCTCCGGACCTCCCGTCGGCTTCTCCGGGTTCGTTTGGGTTACCCCGACGAGCTCTCGTGCGAGGGCCCGCATCGGAACGGTTCCGCTGCCGGGTTCCGGAATAGGAACCGGATTCCCTTTCGCCCAGGGGGCGCCGGCTCGGCTCGCCTTGTTACGGCCCGCCTTACGGCGCCCATCGACATCGGATGTCTCCTAGGGCTTAGGATCGACTGACTCTTGTGCAACAGCTGTTCACAAGAAACCCTTCTCCACGTCAGTCCTCCAGGGCCTCGCTGGAGTAATTGCTACTACCACCAAGATCTGCGCCGGCGGCGGCTCCAGGCGGGCTCACGCCCGGACCCTTCTGCGCACACCGCCGCGCCTTCCTACTCGTCGGGGCCTAAGGGCCCGGACCCCGCGAGGGGCCCGGCCTCTGTGCCGCCGACGGCCGAGTATAGGCACGACGCTACAGCGCCATCCATTTTCAGGGCTAGTTGCTTCGGCAGGTGAGTTGTTACACACTCCTTAGCGGATTCCGACTTCCATGGCCACCGTCCTGCTGTCTTAAGCAACCAACGCCTTTCATGGTTTCCCATGAGCGTCGTTTAGGCGCCTTAACTCGGCGTTTGGTTCATCCCACAGCGCCAGTTCTGCTTACCAAAATTGGCCCACTTGGCGTTCAAGGATCCGAAGCTCCGGCTTCATGGAGGCAGGTCCAAGCATGCCGGAGTTCTCACCCATTTAAAGTTTGAGAATAGGTTGAGGCCGTTTCGGCCCCAATGCCTCTAATCATTCGCTTTACCGCATGAGACTCCCTCCGAACGCCAGCTATCCTGAGGGAAACTTCGGAAGGAACCAGCTACTAGATGGTTCGATTAGTCTTTCGCCCCTATACCCAGCTTTGACGATCGATTTGCACGTCAGAATCGCTACGGACCTCCACCAGGGTTTCCCCTGGCTTCGTCCTGGCCGGGCATAGTTCACCATCTTTCGGGTCCCAACGTGTACGCTCTTGGTGCGCCCCGCCTCGGCTTAGGAGAACGGGACGCCCCGGGAGTGCGGGGCGCCGCCGCGTGGACGGTACGCCCATCCTCCCTCTTAGTCTGGGGCGGGCCCTCGCGGGCCCGCCTTTGATTTCACTTCGCCTTTGGGTTTAGTACGAGCCCAATGACTCGCGCACATGTTAGACTCCTTGGTCCGTGTTTCAAGACGGGTCGGACGAGTGCCCGAAGCTGAAGCGTCGCTGACCGGCGCCGCCGTCCGTCCGAGGCCTGCGGCAGCTCGACAGCGGGACGGCCGCGGACGCGGACGCTGGGTCCGCGACCGCGGGGCCGCCCCGGCTCGCGCCGAGCCTCCGACGCCTTAAAGGCGGCGTTGCGCCTGCGTTCGCTACCGTCGAGCGTTTAGGCCGGAACACCCGGGGCCCGGGCGGCGCGTGGCCGCCCGGACTTCCACCGGGGCCGTAGACCGTCGCCCAACGGGTCGCGACGTGTCGTCGGGGAGAAGTGCGGCCCTCCGCGGCCGGAACGCCCGCGCGGCTCGAGCGGCCGCCGTCGCGCGCCGAACCGACTTGCGCCGGTCCGGGCTGACGGGACCGTCTCGCCGCGGCGGGGCCCGGACGCGCGGGAGGGCGTGAATCTCCCCGTGCGTGTTTTCGGGTCTCTTCCGTTTACCCCTGAACGGTTTCACGTACTGTTGAACTCTCTCTTCAAAGTTCTTTTCAACTTTCCCTCACGGTACTTGTACTCTATCGGTCTCGTGGTAGTATTTAGCCTTAGATGGAGTTTACCACCCACTTAGGGCTGCACTCTCAAGCAACCCGACTCTAAGGAGAGA